>WNYG01000030.1:0-46836 GCA_021396235.1 Sporothrix pallida
CCGCGGTGCTGGCGGCGGGCGACGTCGCGCTGGGGGTGCGAGTCGAGGCCGGGGTAGTTGACGGCCTTGACCAGATCGGTGCGGCGCTCGAGCTCCGAGGCGACAGCGAAAGCGTTGCCCGAGGCGGCGCGGGCGCGCAGGTGCAGCGTCTTGAGGCCGCGGTGGGCGAGCCAGCTGTCGAAAGCCGAGGGGACGGCGCCACCGGCGTTCTGGAGGAAGGCCAGGCGGGCGTGTAGGTCGTCGCGGTTGCAGGCGGCAACGCCCATGACGACATCGCTGTGGCCGTTGATGTACTTGGTGACACTGTGGACGACAATGTCGGCGCCGAGCTCGAGCGGGTTCTGGAGGTAGGGGCTCATGAACGTGTTGTCGACGACGACCAGAACGCCGTGGGCGTGAGCGGTGCGGGCAACGGCGGCAATATCGACGAGGCGCAGGGTCGGGTTGGAGGGGGTCTCGATCCACACGAGGCGGGTGGCGGGCGTAATGTGGTCCGCAATGTCGACCTCAATCGCGGGCGTGAACGTGACGCGGACGCCGTGGGCCTTGGCGACCTGGGTGAAGTAGCGGTGCGTGCCGCCGTAGACGTCCGAGACAGAGATGACGTGCGACGGCGTGTTCTTATCGCTGTCACCTGCCGCAGTCGAGGCACGGTCGCCGGCAGCGTCGTCGAGTGGCGGACCGACCGACGTAGACGAGGCCAGCGCCTGCAGAATAGTGGCCGTTGCGGCACTGCCCGAGCCAAAAGCCAGGGCATGGCGGGCCTTTTCCAGAGCAGCCACGGCGTGCTCAAAGTTGGTGCGGTTGGGGTTGCTGCTGCGGCTGTACTCGTACTCGCCGACGGGCACGCCCACAGCCGACTGCGCAAAGGTCGTGGACAGGCTGATGGCCTCAATGACGGCCCCCGTCGTCGGATCGTGGGGGCTGCCGGCGTGGACTGCCAGGGTGCCAAAGCCCCGTGGGGGTGCCTGCTGTGTCTTCTGGGAAGTTGTGGGGGTGGCTGCAGATCCGTTCGTGGCAGCAGTGCCGTTCTTCAGCCCTGCCACGGGGACAGGCTGCTCGGGAGCAAGCTTGGAGTCGGTCATGTTGGATGGGAAGAGGTTGTGTTGTATTGTATTATTTGGGATTTGTTTGGGGTAGGGTCGCGTAAAGTGGCCGTGGGCTCGGAAAATGCAACCGATGAGATCGAAATGCAAGACGGGTCTAGCTTTAGCTCTGATTCGCTTCTCTATGTCGAAAGTCTTGGTTCGATCTGGATCTGGCAATGGTGGAGGACGACGTCGGTAGAATTGCAGAATTGATGGAGGGGACGGGCGTGGGGGTTTGTTTTCCTAAGGATGTCGAAAAGAAATGTATCCAAAAAAGAAACAGAGGCACAGAGGCTTATAGGGAGCTCTCAGTGGCGCTGTGTAAGAGTCGTCGATGTCAGTGTAAGACGAGATGTCAGTCGCAAGACGTCAGGGCGATGGCGCAATACACAATAGTCGTTCGAGTGTGGGGTTCCTTCCGTCTTTTAAGGCTCTTTCCAATTATGCTTGGCTCGGGAGGGGTCTTTCTTTTTTGGTGGTTGGCGGTCGCAGGCGGTTTAGCAAGTCGCCGTCCCGTTTTTTCCTTCTTAAATTTTTCTTTCGCTTCTTTCACTTGCCGTATCCGGCTAATGCCTTTTGTCAATCCTCTTTCTCTTCTGTACTTTTCGTTGCCAAACGGCGTGGTGTTGGGAAGGCGCGGCTGGTATTGTTGTGTATTGTTCAGTTCAGCGTGACCCAATGCCTTGGATCGTTCTTTCTTCGTCTGTATTGGTTTCGCCGTTCCTGGTGGTTTTGGAAGTCATATGGATTGCGCTTTCTTCTTTTGTGTCTTGCGTCGCGATCGCTGTTTCCTTTTATACCATATCATCCAGAATGGCGATCGTTCTTTCTTTGTTTCTTCGATTCTTCTTCGGTGTTCCTTGATGACGATTTCCTGTTTCTCGGTGTTGCTCGCCGTCTTCTATTACTATTACTCACCAGGGCGGATTTTACAATTTCTAAGCTCAATGACCCAAGTCCGCGAATTGCCGCTTGTAATACGAGCACTTACACGGCTGTCAACTAAAGCCGCCCGGAGCCTGGCTCATAACAGGGGTCCATAGCGGCCCTAAACATGGAGTTACGAGACGAAAATATCTTTGCAAAAATACTCTGTAAAACCCTTCTGCGTTTTTTGCTTTGCTTACACAAAAGAGGAAGTTGCATGCATTCCGCGCAGTTGTGTCCACCGCTCTTTCTGTTTCTATGACATGCCGTGCCCGGAGCCAGCCGCGCCTGCCTTTGTCTGGAGTGTTGCAGAGGGCAAGCGAGACAAGTAATTCCAAGCCCTCAAACCACGCGGATTGCTTAAATAATCACTATTGGCCATCCACCCGTCCTGAGCGACATTGCATCTGCATGACGCCCGCCACGCCTGCCACGCCCTTTTCCTCAATTTTAAAACTTTAGAACGGCGACAACACGCCTTTCTGCATTTCTGCAGTTTCTGTGTCACGAAGCACGGTCCCATCCGGCAGTCGCTGTCAAAAGGCCGTGGCTCAAAGCAGTGAGCGGCCCCTGCCGCATGTCGTCATGGCTGACCGTTTTTTGTCGACTTTTTGACTTTGCACCTGACTCGACAAACGGTAATGGCGTTGCGACCTTCTTTCTGACCAATTCTGACTGCTGTTGCCCGCGTTCGTCTACACGCTTTTCCGCTTCCCTGCATTTCTGCAGCTCGATAAGCTTGGAGAGCTGGAGAGATACGGAGCTGAAAGACTCGAGAGATGCCCCGTGTCGTCTCCCCAGAACCCTGAAAACACCATCAACATGTTGCAGACGGGAGATTGTATTTCTCCGTTCCCTTCCCGGCAGATCTGTAACTACACATGCTGCTGGCTCCTCTTTTTCTCGACAAAAGATAAAAAGTGCAGAGCATGATGAGGTTTAGTTCGGAGCGCATTTTCTGCGTGTATTTTCGCCAGCTGTAGATTGCAACCTTATTATGACGGCACTGTTTCCATTTTCTCTCGAGATGTCCTCCCGCAAAGTAAACACGATTTTCTGGCAATCATAGTATTTGCTCCTATGGACTGGCCATAGCTTCCCTTATGATGCTCGTTAATGCGATCGTCTGTCAATTGTGCCAGACCAGGATTTCTTTGACATAATCTCCTAACAGGTTCCCCTTAGCCCCTGTATCGACCAAAAGTGACACTGGCGCTTGAGACAAGAGTTCTAGTGTCTAGACCGCAATTGTTGGAGATGTTAGTCTCGTCGATTTTATGCACACACTGCCTTGTGTTAGTCGCACCTTCCCAAACTGCTCAGGCTGGATGTGACGTTGGATGCTCCCTCGTTCTTTCTGCGATGCATTCTTTTTACGATTTTACAGATGCACCTTCCGATCGTTGATGCTTCATCAGGCTCGCACTTGCCTTGTTGCCCGATCGCTGTTGCCCGAAATCTTCTTCAGCAGCTCTTTTGAAGCACATGCTTTTGCTTCGGCTCCACCTCCTGCATTCATAATTCTACACACTATGCCACTATGCACGCCGCCCGGAAAGAGAAGGCTCCGGCCGCTCTTTCCTTTCTCTCCCTGTGCCCTGCAGCGATCGAGGCCAATCAGCGCCGCTGCAACCAATTGGCACTCTCCGAACCACCCGCCAATGAGCCAAACGGGAAAGAAGCAAAAAGGCAAAGAAAGCAAGGAGGAAAGCGCGCCAATCCAGCACCGTTACTCACAAACAGCTGTTTCCTTTGGGCTTTTCCTTGGCCGTTCTTAAGATTTCCTCCTTTTCGCCTCCTTTCTTCACGGTTTTGTCCTTTTTGTCCTTTTTGTCCCTTTAAGCCTTTGAGCCTCTTCTCGCGAGAACACTAGTCTTATCCACCGCCCCTCGACAACCACCCTTCACCTGCCTCTCTCCACCGGACTATAGCGTGCTCGGGCCCTCGGATTCTAGTCTTTCCCCGTCAGCCTGGTGTTTGTACTTCAATTTGTGCAGCACTTTGTGCACTGAAACTGCCTGGGTTCCACGCTGCACGTGTCTCGACCCCAGAAGGATTCAGAAGCAGATTTGACTGGGATTGACTTGCCCGCAAAAAAGCTGCCCGCAAAACAGCCGCGTCCCATTCGATCTCCTCGACGCTGACCGACATCCGCGCATTTCGCAGTCTCGCTTGTCCCCAGCGTCGCTTTCTTCACACACGACCACACCGTCCGTCCGCACTCTTCGCAGTTTCAACACGCACTTCTGACTTCTGGACATCCCGCTTCCTCTCAATTGTCCCGTACTTCCGCCTCTCTTCCCCAATTCCGAGCCTCGTCTTCCACTCCTCCCAGACTATCAGCCCTCCTCTTAACCCGTTCCGCGTCCTCTCTCTTCTCCTCTTCCATGCACAGCCAGGGGCACGTCCCGAATTTACGCCCTGCGACGGCCCCCCTATCATGACCAGGCAGCCGCCTTAACCGATGGCCTGGATGACATCACTTCCCCGTGCACCTTTTGATTGCTCCGATCCTTCCGTTGCCCATTGACTCGTGTCACCGCGTCTGTTGTTTACTTTGACATCTCGGCTACCTCTTGCAATCTCGACTTGTTCTTTGCATACTTCTTCTTCCTGCCTCCCGCCACTCTCCTCTTCCTTCCCCTCACAACATCTACAATGCCTCCTCGGCGCTCACATAAGAAGTCCAGAGCGGGCTGCCGCCGCTGCAAGTCGCGCAAGATCAAGGTAAGCATGGCCAGCAAGGTTCCTTTTCCCTGTTGCCCTTGGTTCGTCCTCACCGACTAACACGCCCAGTGCGACGAGATCCGCCCGCGATGCTACAACTGCGAGAAACACGGCGTCCAATGCGACTTTGAATTTCCCGACGCCGCAAACGACATTGCACACACTCCGCGCACATCCTATGCCTCGACACCAGGCGCCGCGTCGGCCGCTGCCACGCCCGCCGGCACCTTTGCCGTCCCGGCCACCCCCACAATAGCGACGATCAAGGCCAATGCCGCCGCCATAGCACGGCTAGGCCCACCACCATCTGTCTCCGCGGCCATTGCATCACCAACATCCGTCGCCCTCTCCGCCCCAGCTTCCTCACCAGCCGCTGCCCGTTTGCTCGAAATGCGCCTGCTGCACCACTATACCACTGAGACGAGTAAGACACTATCGTGCCAGAACCCCTCGGCGGAACACATCTGGCGCGACAATGTGCCGCGCGTGGCCTTTGCGGCGGCCAGCGGCTCCGTCAATGCTGCCTCAAATCACTTGACTGATGCCGTCCTCGCCGTGGCCGCCCTCCACCTGCGCAGCGAGTTCCCACAAGACCGCGAGCTCATCCGCGCATCACATGCCTATATGGGCTCCTCCCTCAGCGAGTACAACCGTCTTCTGCAGCAGGGCATCACCGCAACAAATGCCGAGGCGCTCTTCCTCAACTCGACCCTTATCGCTTTCCAGTCGACTGCTACACGCATTTTCAGCAAGGACGAGCAGCCGCCCTCCGCACAACCTAGTAGCAGCGGCCACCCGCCGGCACGCGACCCATATACAATGTCCCACATGTCCATTGGCGTCAGCAGCGGCAACTATGGCCTGCCCATGTCCTGGTTCCACGCCTTCCAGGGCGTCAAGGCAATCACCGCCGCCTCGTGGCCATGGCTACGCCGCAGTAACGTTGTGCTGCCCATCATCAATGCTCAGCCTGCGCTGCACCTCGACATTGCTTCGGCCAAGGAAGGGTTTTTTGGTCACTTGTTAGACGGCGTGGACGAGGAGCTGGCGGCCGTCGCCAGCGCAACAGGAGCCAACAGCACATCGGCTGCAGCGTCAGCAGCTACTGCCGCAACAGCAACGGCCAAGGAGTGCAGCATCGCGAGCACCGCCGAGGATATGGCCTCGGGCCATGCTCATCAGGGTGCCCGCCAGCACAGCCCGAGCTGTGTGTGCATGGGCGACAGCCCGCGCGCCGCCGAGCTGGAGCGCCAGCGCCAGGCGCAAAACGCCGTCCCCACAAGCCACCAGGTGGCCGACGTTCTGCGCGATAGTTTCCACGTGGCCGAAGATCCAGACGAAGGCGCACGCAGCCGCCACGCGTACCAGCACGCCGTCGCCGTGCTCAACTGGGCCCACAGCATCCGCCACAGCGGCGCCTGCCTCGCCTTCCCCGCCACGGTTTCGCGCCGCTTTGTCGAGCTGCTGAGCAACCGCACACCACGCGCGCTCACCATCCTGGCCTGCTTCTTTGCCATGCTCAAGACGCTGGACAGCGTCTGGTGGCTGCACGGTATGGCACGCCGCGAGGTGCTGGGCGTCGTCTCCATGTTCAACTCAGATGCTGTTCCTGTCGACGTCGAACGCCGCTGGTGGCCGCACATGCAGTGGGCCGTCCGTGTCGCACTATATCACGACGACAACCACCCGTCAGACTACGTCCCGGCCGAAGTCTGGGGCGCCAGCTGGCACGAGACGGATGGCGCCGATGCAGCCAACGAGGCGGCAGCCGCAGCAGCTGCAGGCGCCGGCGGTCCTGAGAGCTACGTGAACCATATCGACATGATCACGGAGACGATCAACAACGGCGGTGCGGCGACGGACTTTAATAACGAGTTCAATTTTGCCAGCATATAGAGAGAAGGGGTTGCTCTCACCTCGCTCATAGTTGGCCTGCATATATGGGGAGCCTTCATGGAGAAGATACATATTTATTTGGTGCATTTTAAAAAGGAGGCGAGGAGTCTTTTTGGATCAACTTTGTTTTCATTTCAGTGGTGTTATTTGCTTTGCTTTGCTTTTGATAGGAGTTACATCACTCTTTCCTCGTGGCCCTGAACGCAAAAGGTGTTTCTCGGAACATACTTACTGATCAGGAGTCTCGAGGAAGTTGTCGACGGCATTTCGTGTGCATATTGGAGCGATATACTGGGGATGGCTACTGAGTTCTGGCGTTTTACTTCGACAGTCAGCTGTTCGAAGAGGATCACATTCGTTTGTCTGGCATTGTTCTACTTCACTTTTGTATTTATTCACAACATCATCTACATTACTGGCCGATCTGTACGAAAAGAATCAACTAGATATAAAACATTTTCATGAATCCTGTCCTAGTAGTGTTGCAATAACAATAAATGTATTCAATAAAATCAGTATGCGTCCAAAGACAGACCGAAAGACGCCGTGCTCCGAAAGTAAGTAATCTAAAAAGAACAAAATGCTTTTTTACAAACGATGCCCCACCTCTCCTCCTCCTTCTACCCTTCTGTCTCTCCCTTCATCCCGTCTATGACCGTCTCGCCTTCTTCTTCTTGAAGTCCTCGTTCTTGAGCTCGACAACACCCGTGACGCCCGTAAACTCGCCAGCATCCTCAATCACAGCCTTGTCGGCATCGTCGTCAGCGTTACCACCAAAGCCGCCAGCGCCGTCGGCGTCTTCGCCCCGCTGCCGCTTCAGGCCCTTCATCTTGCGCGTCTGCAGCTCGCCCATGTCCTGCTTGCCCGGGTGCACGCGGCCGACCTTGTCGCCCATGCCGTCCGTCTCAATGTTCTTCTTCGTGCGGGCCTCGGTCGTCTTGGGCTTGCGCATGGACTGCTTCTGCATCTCGACATCGGGCTCCTTGAAGCGGCCCAGGCGCATGTCCAGGCGGGGGCCAATCTCCTCGAGCTCGATGCGCGGCAGCCGCTGGCCGCTGCGCTTGGTGCGGAGAGCGTAGACGCGGAGCTGGAGCAGGGGCAGGGACGTCGACGTACCGTCGGCACCCTCGACCTCGGCAGCATCGCCCTCGGCGGCCGTGCAGACGATAATGTGCGACAGACCCTCGACGTCGATCTTGTCGGGCGAGCTGTCGCCGCGGAAGAAATCGGTCAGCAAGCTCTTGGCCATGGCGTACTTGCGGCCGACGTCGGACGTGGCCGTGCCCAGGTGCGGGGCCACGCCACCCTTGCCGTCGCGGCGGCCTTCGATGCCGTCGCCGCCCTCGTAAAAGGGTGTGCCGGCAAAGAGCAGCATGGGGCGGGCGCCCACAGGGAACGAGCGCTTCTTGCCGTCCTCGCCCGAGAACGCGCCGATCCGCGTAAAAGACGTCTCGTCGACGTACAGCTCGAGCATGTCGAGCATCTGGTAGTCGAACGTGCGGCACAGCGTCAGGCAGTGCTTGCGCTTCTTGGAGCTGCTGCCAAAGAGCAGCAGACTGGCGTCGTTTTTGCGCGAAAAGAACTCGAGGCTGGCCGGGTCCTCGAACGGGTGGACGTCGTTCTTCTTTGTGAATTTCTTGGCGAGCGGCGCGCGCATGGCATGCAGGTCCGTCAGGCAGTCCTGGACGATCTGGGAGGCCGAGGTGCCGCGCAGAAAGAGACAGGTCTTGGGGTTCTCCTGTTCCTTGGGCGCCCGCTTCTCGAGGGCACGCTTGGAGCGCGCATTGCGCGGCGTGATTTGTCTAAGCATAATGTATATTCGTAGAAGAGGGATTCGAAAGGGGGAATGTCGATCGGATTTGTTGTGGTGTTGAGAGGACGCAATCGTGGATGCCCTCGTGCTCGTTTGGTGGCAGAATGAGAGGCTGGATTTGCTGGTCGTCGTTTTCTCACTTTTTTTTTCTGCCGCCTTTTTTGCTTTGAAAAGCACCTACTTTTTTAGGCGGTCTCCTCAGAAAAAAAATGTTATCGATAAGCGCTGCAGAAAAGTGGGTCTTTCCGTTAACAACACTTGACCCTTGTTTACTTCGCCTACTGCGATACTAGCTTAAGTGCATATAAGCGACAACCTCCCCTTCCTGATTGGGAACTTCCATGATCGAGGAAGTATCAACGGAAAGACCGAACGAGACTTCTTTTTGGCTTCGAGCCAATTGCAGCTTCCTTTTCCGCTCAGAAGGCTGGTTTTGTTATGTGGACAAATTTTACGCTGTTTCGTAGGAGTTGGGAGGCTTCAACGTACATATTCAATGCTCCAGCACCAAGCAAACACCAGCCTTCATCACTCTTTATATTTCATTTTTATTATTATAGTTTATGCACCCATTTGCCTCGTATCTTCTTAGTCCGCTGCCTCGCACAATATTATTTCTCCATGGCTCCCTTTACTCTCATTAATCGGAGCACTCCTCCGCTAGAAGCACAAGATCTCCTAAGATCTGTGACCCCTATTGCTTGCTCTGTCCCTCCTATTCTACCTCCCAGTCCGCCTACCAGCTCAGATCCCTCCCTGGACCTTACCTCACCCTTAAGCCCCTCGAGAACTCTGCGCCGAAAAGGGTCGAACCGGCCTTGGATAGCCAGAAAAGTGAAGAAGAGGAGGGTGGAGTTGCCAGAAAACGACGGCAAGATACCAAGGCAAGAAGTTAACAAGACGAAAGTCTACCCGCCATATCCAGTCGAAGCAAAGCAGAACGAGAAGCTAGTGTCCTCGCTGATAGAACGACTGGGCGACTCCAACGAGTGCCAAACATGCTAGATCTACGAGTTGGGACCTCGAAAGGGAGGTCCAAAGAAGAACGCGACTCTTAGATAGAACCCCAAAGTTCCCATTCAGCTCATGAGAGACAGTGCTCTTGATGCCGCCATGGCGATGGCCCTCGAACACAAAGAAAAGGACAAGAGTTCCCGTGCTTGCCGAAACCGGCGCATTGCAATTGTCAATGTTGCATCCTACGAGCGTTCAGAATCCTGCCATCCTCCAAGATTGCTCCTCGGTGGAAACTGGAGGCAAGGCAGTGTCCGGACAGAAGAATAAGACCTCTGTCTACGGCCAACACTGCCCCTATCGCTCGACAAACCCGGCAAACCATTTGCTCGCGATCAAGTTTTGTATTCGCCCAAAGTCATGGCCATACGCTCGGGCTAGGAAAACGATTACAAGCTGCTTCCCAACGCAAATACAGATGGCGATCCATCCAACCTGTTCACCTTTGGCGTCATCACCGTGCCGCCACCAGATCCACCCAGGCCCTTTTGCTCCCGTAGTGCTAGAAGTTATCCTGGGAGCGGCGGCTGCAAATCATTCAACAGCAACTTCAAGTGTGATAAACAGAAGCAAATCAAACGGACACAGCGACTGATGCGCAACGTACTGCGTATTGCCATCAAGAATGGGGTCCGGTCACTCATTCTGGGCTCGATGGGATTCGGCCCACCATCACGGTCCGCTCTTTTAAGATGCAAAGACAAGGAAGGCCACCAAGGATGCGCGTTTGAATGTTGGCGGGAGGTTCTGTCCGAAAACGAGTTCACTGGACAAGGGCTGTGGAATGATATTTGGATTACGGTGCCTGACAGGTGGAGTGATAAGTATTTCTAGGCATCCTGCAAGAAGAACCTGGGCAATCTGATGGTGTGATCGGTGGCAATTCGAGAAGAAAGAACGACATGCTAAGAGAAGAAAGAGTAATGGCATAAAAGAGCACGGGCTTCTATAGACATACACATAGCATCACTACCCAGACTTGTTAAAATAGTCGCATTATAAGCTATTGATTCTTGACATATAAACACGATCACGACGGAGGTTTGTAAAGAAATCCACCTCTCAGCTTGAGGAACAGAGGCTGTGATACTTCGATGCCCTCTTCCGTGCCCTCGGCTGCCGTATTTTGGCGGAACGCAGCCTCGTCAGTATAAACAGCCACAACAAAGATGCGCCCGGCCTGGTCAGAACTGCTATAGACACTGTATGCCAGAGTGCCTGTTGGCGGCCTATCCTTTTCATTTTCCCTGTCTTCAGCCCCTTCTGAAATGCCCTGTGCTCTCGACACGACAGATTTCCAGTAAGGAAGAGAGGCGTTTGCTGCTTCCGCGCCGCCAGCATAGTCTACCCGTCGGACGACCACAAACGGGTCTTCGGCCGAAGCCACTTCCGGGTGCACAAACTCGTAGATGTTCTGCTGTATTTTCATCTCGGCATTCGCGGCCAACGGCCCCAGCGTGTATACTGTCGGTGGCACCTGGTAAATGTCGCTGGCGTTGATCCACGTAAACATGTCCTGGACAAGGGGCGTGTTCAGGTGGCTCTGGAAGGCGGCGTCGTCGGTGTAGCGCTCGATCGAGTAGAGTGATGTCGTATCAGTCTCATTGTAGCGTGGCGTCAGGAGGGCAAACTGGTGCACGCCGGGCTCGTTTTTGTAGGCATTGTGCGACACATTGGTCATTGTTTCGAGGAGCTGTCACGAGTGTGAGAATAAACCAAGATATTTCGTAGGGGAAATGGACTTACTCTATCACGATATGTGATATTCAGCGTGGGCAGAAGCGCCACCAAAATCATGGCGCCCAGCATCTTGACGATGATAGTTGTCGTTTGTTCTTGATATTGATACTTTGCTTTTTATGCCGTGATGCTTATATGGCCGCTGATTCTGCTGTATTGACCTTGGTTGATTTTGTTGTTCGTGATAGTTTGTAAATGTCAATATTATGACGTTCGTTGAGATGTTCATTGATAAATAAATCAAAATCAGGCACTACCTCAGACAATGGCAACCCCTCGATTTATAACTGCTGGATGTTGATTTGATTGAGCCTCTCATTTGCCTATTTTCGCGTGCAGCACGAGTCGTGGCCGTGTTCTGGAGCCATAGCCGGCAATTTGAATTTCACATATTGTGCACACAGCACGTCGTTTATATTGCACTCTGCACTTTGCTCCTTGCGGGTTCCCCATCGCAAATTGTATCCTTTGAGCTTATTTTAGGCGTGCGAAACCGAGAATCCCGGGATGGAGGTGTGCATGCACTTTGCACATTACTTTACCTTGGTCTAGACCGGTGAGTCTTATTGAGGGGAACGTACTTGGTACTGTATAGTATGAAATTTGTGAGGGTATCCTATTTTTGTCTATCGCCCAAGATGTTGCTACATGTGAAGAGGAAGTAAACAGAGAAAAGAAAGGAAAATGGATAATGTACAAATTTACGCCGGCGTCTTGATCGCGCCCTCGGGGTCGAGCGGCTCCGGCTCGAACTGCCGAGGAATCAGGCCCTCGGCCATTTTGATGGCGCCCTCCATGTCGTTCTTGTTGAACAAGAAAAGGCCCTGGATGGCCGCCGTGCTCGTGTGCCGTCTTGGCAAGCTTTCATCAGTCTTCTGTGCAGCCGTCTCGCCCTCTGCCTCGACCAACCGCAAGTCCCTCAGCCGCTGCAGGAACCGCTCGCGTCCAGAGCCATCCTTGTCAATGTCGCCGTAGAAGCGATCCCACATCTGCGCTGCCTGATACGCCGTCGCCTCGCCGATGCGCATCATCATGTCGACACGGCCAGGGCGGATCAGTGCTGGATCGAGTCGGTCAATGTGGTTCGTCGTCAAGAAGGCAATGCGCTCTTCGCCCGCAGCCACACCATCGAGTGCATTCAAAAGGCCAGAGAATGTTACCGTTGGTCCACTGTAGCCATCGGCATCGCGAACCGCCCGACGGTTGACAAACGCAGCGTCGGCGTCTTCCAGCAACAGAATGCTGCGCCGCGGCAGCTTCATCAGCAGCATCGCCAGCTTGTCATCCGTCATGCCAATCTCGCTCAGATTGACAACGGCCAGGCCGAAATCGAGCTCGCCAGCCAAAGCCTGGATAAACGACGTCTTTCCACTGCCTGGAGGGCCATAAAGCAGATATCCGCGCCGGTACGGAATGCCCCGGTCGACGTACCAGTGCTGCCGCTGCATAAAGTCGCGCACGTCGGCCACAATGTGCTCCTTGACGTCGCGGTCGAGCACGACGGACGCCAGCGGCCGTTTTGTGCGCGGCTCACCTAATGTGCCCCAGCCCATCCCCTGGACACTGTAGACGGGCGTTTTGCCCTCGGCGGCCTGGGCGGCGAGCGCGTGCGCCTGCGAAAATACTTCTTCAAAGACGTGGCGATGCGCATACAAGGTAGTGAGCGTCACAGTCTCGTGCGGCTCGCCCGTCGCCATATTCGCCGTGCTCTGCTTTTCGCGGCTGACGGCAATAAACACGCCGGGGCGGTGCTGGATAATATGCCGGCCGTAGCCGGGCTGCAAAAAGAAGGAAGCTTGCACGGGGCCATCGCTACCACCGGCATCCCCTCCGTGGCTTTGGTTGCCCGGGTTCATGCTTTTGGTGGCCGTGGCGACCGACAGATTGTGGATCCGCGTGATGCGCCGTGCCAGGAAGCCGCCTGGAGCACGCGGCTCCGACAACCATGCTAGCACCCAGGGGTAGGATGGGTCTCGCCGGCTAATCTCAACGTTCACCAGCAGGCGCCGCCGCAGCAGCTGGGCGCCGGCAATCAGGCCTCGTCGACTAGCAGCGGCAGCAGCTCCGAGTCCGGCGAGGCCAATGCCACCCGCAAAAACGGGGTTGTCGAACAGCGCATTGAGGTTGAAGATGGAGGACGGAGCCTCTGTCGTGGGAGATACTGTGGAAGCCTCGGCGACCGGAGAGGGTGGTGGTATTGAGTCTGGCGTGGCCATGGTCACGATGGAGCAGTATCCATTGCCTGGATATGTTGACGTTGAAAGTGGGAAGAGAGAGGTGGGATGTCACATGCGCTAAGAGCTGCTGTAGATTAGCGGTGCTGCGCGCTGTAAATTAGCGGCTGTTAGGCGCACTTGGTTGGGACAAAAAAGCCAATGCCCCGGTACACGCATATGTATCTAAACAATATAAAATAGCCTTCACTTCACAACGAAACCAACAAAAGAGACAGCATGTTAAAGAGCCAAAAAGAAGATTGATTTTAGTTTTCCTATTCCTATAGTTATATAGTTACATGTACAAGCACACATCCAGATGCTTCGTAGTTCCGTCTCCTAAAGTCCCCTAATCCCACACACCGTCTAACCAAGACGACGCGGCCGTGGCGACCGACAGCCGCCAATCTTGAGTTTCGTTGAGTCGCAGACGCTTGTGATCTTGTCGCGCAGCAGCTTGCCCTCGGGACCCAGCAGCACTTTTTGAACTGCGTCGCGTCCTTGGCCGAAGCCGCGCAGCGATACCCGCATCTTCTGGATCTTCTTGTGCCAGTTGCGGCGGTAGAGCCAGTCGAGCGTAAACGCGCAAATCTGGTAGGCCGCGTCGTAGCTCTTGCGCTGCGACTTCTTGAAGCCAATGTGCCCGCACGACTTGGACACAACAACGTCGCCGTTGGGCTTGCACAGAGTGATCTGCGTGTTGTGCTTGTGTGAGTAGATGGCCAAGTGGAACTCGCCCAGATATTCGTCGGCAGACTTCTTCATCGCAGCAAAATCGTCCAGGCCAGACAGGGACCCCGGCGACGAGCGGCGGGATCTTGTGGGCAGGGCAGAAAAGGTTTGTGACAGGGACGAGCCCAGGGGCGAAGAGGTTCCCGGACCCGAGCCAGGTGTCGACGACGGCAAAAGGTCAGCGAGACCCTCCATCAGGCTAGCACTGCTTGGCTTTGATGGGGCCGGGGCACCGCTGTTGCTGTTGGCAGGTGGCTGGTCGGCATAGCGGGCTGCTGATGTGCTCGAAAACAGCCGTATCGGCCGGGCTGGTGTGCATTGTTGCCGCAGGGCTGTGAAGGAGGAGGTTGAGGAGGAGATTGGAGAGGAGATGGAGGGTGTGAAAAGTCGGGATGCTGGCCGCGATGCCGACGAGGCAATTGACGGCAGCAGCGTGCGCGCCACCCGCAACGTGCTGGCGGACACCATCTCCATGGCAAGTGTCGTGTCTTTCGAACGGTTGTCGTCGGCGGATTGAGTTGTGTCGACGTTGAGCCTCGATCGTTAACTGACTATTTTCGAGTTCCAATTCAATGGCCAGACCTGATTGCCCATTGAAAAAGCTCGCTCGCCCTCCAGCCAATCAGCGTCCAGCGCGGTCCCCGTCTGCCACGTCTGGTCTAGGCTCCTTCCTTCCCCCGAAAACCACTGGCACCTGCCTTCCAAGTCAAAAAGACAAAGAAAAAAAAACTTTAGCCCCGGCTGTCCGACCACCGGTCGCTGTTTCCCCCAAAAGCCACTCTGACTGCCCGCTGTAGCCAATCCCTGCCCTCCCCTGCCGCCCAAAAAATCGTCATACTTCGATCTTGTTCTCTCGTTCGCTCTTGCTCCAGGCCCGGCGCCCGCTGACCACGCGCGCAAAGGCGAGAAAAAATTAACCCGAGAAAATTCAGTAAAAGCCGTTTTTGCCTCGCTTCTTTTTCCCATTCCCGCCCACAGCCAAACCACCCCACACATTGATCACTTTGATCACTTCCTGATCATTCTCGGTCTTTTGATCTTGTTTGATCTTTACTGAGTACTGATCACGCACGCAACGCTCTTTCCTCGCTTTGCTGTGAATTCGTCCAGTCTTTGTGTGCTCTTTCCTCAATCGACAGGGAAGGCACGAGGCTCTTTCCTTCCGCCTCGTCACATCTTGTTTACTCCCGCCCTCTCTCTTTCTTTTCCTCTTCTCTCTTTTCCTTCTCTCTTCCTCTCACCCCTCACACAAGATGAACGTCGCACGACGGGCTCAGCCCAATGCCCTCTCGCGGGTCTCCTCCTCCCTCCTCACACACGGCCGCACACCCGCCTCCCGCCGGTTATTGACGTCGCCGACCGTCCTGCGCAGCAAAGATGCCGCAAACCGCCTCTCCTCCTCCCCTTCTTTCTCTTCTTCCTCCTCCTCCTCCGCCGCCGCATTAACCTCGCCTTTCCTCCCGACCTCGATCCGCCTCCAGTCGCGTGCCTTCCACGCAACCGCCCTCCGCTCACAACAACAGCAGTCGACACCACCACCCCCGCCCGCAGAAGAACCGGCCAAGAAGGCCGAGGAGCAGAAGCAGAAGGAGCCCACGGAGGAGGGCGCTGCCGCCGGCAAGGAAGCCAAGGAGGGCGAGGCCAAGGACGGCGAGACCAAGGAAGGTGAGAACAAGGAGGGCAAAGAGGGCGAGTCCGAGGACGGCAAGGCCAAGGACGACAAGGAGGCCCCGCCGCCGCCGCCACCCCATGGCGACAAGACCCCGTGGCAGGTCTTCCTGGAGACCATGCAGTCCGAGTTCAAGCAGTCCAAGGAGTGGAACGACTCCACCAAGGCTCTGGCCGAAGGCGCCCACCAGTTCACCGAGAGCGAGTCCGTCCAGCGTGCCCGCAAGGCCTACGAGGCCACCTCGGGCGCCGTTTCTTCCACGGCGTCCACCGTCATCAAGTCTACTGCCACAACCATTGGCAAGGGCGCTGCCTGGACCTGGGAGACGCCCGTCATGAAGGGCGTGCGTGCTGGTGCCAACGCCACCGGCGAGGTCCTGGACAAGGCCACCAAGCCCATCCGCGAGACCGAGGCCTACAAGAACGTCAAGGACGTCATTGACGACGGCAGCAGCTCGCGCTATGGTGGCTGGGCCGATAAGGAGGAGCGTCGCCAGCGCCGCGAGAAGTGGCGCGCTGCCCAGGGTGCCAACGGCGCCCCCGAGGTCTTTACTGAGAACCCCGATGCCGGCACCAACGTCACGCTGCACAAGGACGCCGCCTGGAAGGAGGCCTGGCGCGGCTTCAAGGACTCGAACAAGGTCGTCCAGGGCTTCTTTAGCATGAAGGACGTCTACAACGAGTCTGAGAATCCTCTGATTTCCACCGCCCGCAGCATCACCGACCGCGTCGCCGGCTTCTTCGCCGAGAACGAGACCGCCATGGTCATCAAGAAACTGCGCCAGATGGACCCCTCATTCCAGCTCGAGCCCTTCCTGAGAGAGCTCCGCGAGTACATCCTGCCCGAGGTCCTCGACGCCTACGTCAAGGGCGATGTCGAGACCCTCAAGCTGTGGCTGTCTGAGGCCCAGTACTCTGTCTACGAGGCCCTGACCAAGCAGTACCTGACTGCTGGCCTCAAGTCCGACGGCCGCATCCTCGATATCCGCCACGTCGACATTCTCAAGGCCCGCATGCTCGAGCCCGGCGAGATCCCCGTCTTCATCATCACCTGCCGTACCCAGGAGGTCCACGTCTACCGCCAGGTCAAGACGGAGGAGCTGGCCGCCGGTATGGAGGACAAGGTACAGCTGGTGACCTACGCCATTGGTATCACGCGCGTGCCTGAGGACGTCAGCAACCCCGAGACCCGCGGCTGGCGCTTGATTGAGATGCAGAAGAGCGGCCGCGACTACATCTAAACACCCAAAGTGTAGTGTAGTTGCTTGATTGTCTCCTCTCGTTTTTTCCTTCTCATACCCAGCTTGCTTTCAAACGCATTTCATCACTCACTCTTACTTGTTTCTTCCTCGAATCTCCTCCGATGCCATCTTCCTAGCATATTGTTCCGATAATCTCTTGTATCATACGTCCTTGCAGGGCATGAAAGTTGGAAGACTTAAAAATCAAAACACGTGGAGGCAGAAAACACCAGAAAACCATTTTCAAATCATGTTTGAATAATTGGAGTTTTTCTTTTTTCTATTTTTTTATCATTGCATCTTCTCGATACATCTCTTCTTGCTTTCATCCATTGGGCAAACAAAAAAGGATGGGTTTCTCATTATTTGTCATTGATTTTCTTACATCTCACATAGATAGGGTCTGCTTGTCTTTTGTTGTCTTTTCTTTTCTTCTTTTCCTCGGCACCCAACTTGTGGTGCGTGTACATATTCTTTGGGTGTATTTTTGGGCTGGTATTTTACCTGGAAACGGTGGGAACAAAACGAAAAAGGGACGAAGAGAAAACCCATACGAAGAGGCATCGCAAACAGAAAGGAAAGAGGAGGACTTTTGTTTGCACGCCTGATGCATTACACGCCACTCAAAAAGATAAAACTCCAGTAAGGAGACAAAGCCAAATAAACATCTTAAAACGGACAATGACTGTTGCGAGTGAAAGAATAAATTAAAAATGTTATGTTACAAAAAAAAAAGGAGATTGCAAAAAAGCAGAATCACAACTTAACGACACAACCATCACCGAAAAGAAAATGCCCAAATGACAAAAAAAGAAATTCCAATTGGAGCAGTAGGGGATCGAACCCTAGGCTTCTCGCATGCAAAGCGAGCACTCTACCACTGAGTTACAGCCCCGTAAATGTGGAATGGTGTTTGTCGACGCTATCTCTGCATGTATAGTCTAGAGTGGACCGTTGGGCGCACTAACACCCGACTAACACCATCCATTCGGCAACACGTAAAAAAAGTGGGGATGTCACCCAACATTCAACTTACAACAGTCCAGACAGACCCAACATCACCGCCATAAACAACGTCGTCGCCTGCTGACTTTTCGATATCGATCAATATTTTATTTTGATTTATAATGTATTGAATAAATGAGATAAAATACGTTGGTATTTTTATTTGATTTAGTTTTCATTAAACTGGTCGCATTTATTACTTATAATAATCAATAAATTTCATCATCTTGTGAACAATTTTCATATTTGATGTTTGTGAAAACTGTTGGCAAATATTTTACCGCTTCTTTCCGCCATTGAAGCCACCCTATATCTCCTCTGATATCTAGTTAGTATTGGTGCCTAAGAAGCAGTAAGAAAGTAGAGAAAAAAAACCGACTGGATGCACTGAATCACTGCAGAAGCGGAAATGCTGCCTAATGTTACAATACAGAGGAATTTCCATGCATGTAGGCGTCATTAGATCAAGCAGTGGCAGAGGGTAGCTGCCTGACAGGAAATCTTGGGGGAAAATAAGGATGTTCTTATTTTCACGTCGATACAATGTGATGCTGTATTCCTGTCAGGATATTGTTCCCTTTAGTCATGTATGGTTTGACTTATGATGTACTCTTTCTTCTATTATTCATGACTCCTATCCGGTTTCTTACTTTTACTGTGAATATTCTATAGTTTCTCCTTTTATTTTTGTATTATTTCTTTTCTACCTCGGGAGAGAAATTCAAAATCTTACGGTATATTTTTTTTTTAATATTTCCCATTCTTCTTCTTTTTATAATATTTATTTTTCAACACTACCAGTAAGAAAAACGGACATTAGAAACGACATTCACGAGAGTTCAATCTAGGACGACGAGCTTCAAGATGGCATCCTCCTGTCTCCATTTTGCATAAGTCGTGTGACTGAGAGTCGAGGCACACAGGGACACACACCCTAACACCGGTAGGGCCGTATTACTTTTGTGCTTTTCTTCCTTAATTTTGTTCCATTACCTTTCTGTGCTAAATATAACGACACCCCGTCATACTGTTTGTAGACAATTGCATTGTCGCCCCCCCCTTTCTGTCTCGTGTGCACATTCGTGCCGTCAGCCTCAAAGGCTCAGAAGCCAAGGGAAAAACAGGACGGGGTCCTGTCAGTTATCGACTGCATTTGTTTTCCCGCACATCGGATGCCTATCATTTCATCTGCCTCGTCCTTTTATATTTTGTTTCTGGATCCTCTTCTTCATCAGACAAGTTTGATGTCTCGGGTTCAGGCTCGGGTCTTGGGATGATGGATAATGAATGGAAGACTTCTCCTGCGCTGGATCGCTTCTTCCAACCGCATCGGGAAATATTACAAATTAATTCATTAAACAATATCACGATTCAGGGTGTCTTGGACATTAAATATCCCTGGAGCTGAATAAATGACCATGTGCTAGAGTCTGGATAGGAAGAAGGAAGGGTAGGGTATGCGTATGTTTGTGGGTGTGAACGTGTGTGAGAGGATGTGTTGTCGTTCTTCCGCAAACCCCCATTTGAGGGTGTGAACGAGGACAACGGGTGGGTAGCACAACCTATGCAGAGAGACAGAAGGATATTCTAGAGGCTCAGACTAGCACAGAGCAGAGGATCCAACAGCACCATCACGATGTTCTTACGTACTTTCATCGACCTGCGGGCAGCCGAAGATGTACGAGGGAGGCAAGATGAGAGGGACGCATGATCTGGAATTTCGCCTTTACGTTTTAAACACGAGATCTAAAAATGCCAGAAAAAAGACCGAGATGATGCGAATGAACAAATGAGGCAACTATGAGGTAAGAAAGGGGGAGTTAACACGAAGATGAATGGGCCCCGGGATCACAAAGAGCACACGACTGGATAACGGACGGATGATATACGATATCTGGAACAGAAGGGGAAAAACCAAAGAACGGAAAACCTGTGCCTGTGTAACACAACGACTTGTCTTGGAAGCAAGCCTCAACACGCCTCAGGGCACCTGGTGACAGACTGAATTTGCCATGAGATACCGTATGGAGAAAAGTCGGGCTTGCCCTGTAAATGTATTGGATATTGAACGATGTATTTGTATAAGCTTGCCCGGAAGAACTGCCAACAAGGGACAATCGTGTTGGAGTAGCAGCACATGGCAGCATTCGGGTAAAAGAATTGTTTTGTTCATCTTGTTCTTTGCTTCTTTCCGGGTCTGTCGTCCTCTTGTATCAGCTCCCGCCCCTACTCCGGGGATATCTTCCGCGCCGGGCGCAGACTCTTGGACCGTGGCCCGAAAACTGGGCAAACGGTCTGGGCGGGCCTGACTGCCGTTCAAATCCCCCGAGAGCTTCTGGGCGTCGCTGTGATGAATTATACCGAGAGGGGAAATAATAACAGTAATGGCAACTTGAGAACCAAGGGAAAGGGCAAAGGCGAACTGCTTAATTTGCAGAGGACATCCTGATATTCTCGAATGCGTCGCCCTCATGTTGTGCGACGGAAACCACCATAGCCGTCGGGAGCCTATTGGGGAGGCCTGCAGAGTGTGTCTCGGATCCGACAACACTCACAATTGGCCCGGCACTTTGCTGTTTTGTGTTGGGAAGGCCGCTTGGAGGGGCCAAAGAGACCCTCCTTCCCGACCACTCCCCACAATGTCTCGTGAACCGACTCCTCGTTTATGAAGAACTTGGGATTTTGGACTTTCCCGAAACACGCAGTCTTGGCCCTTTTTTGCTGGTGGTGGTGCACCATGTGTTGTGTGTTGGTGTGTATTTATATTCAAAATACATCAGAACACCAGATTCTATCTTGCGGATGGAAGGATTGCACGTCATGGAGGTGCTCTCTTTGAGATGGACATTAAAAAAACAAGAGTTCTGATGGGAGTTCTTTTGAACACAGCATACGTATACATTTGATGCCGCTTTACTTTCGTGGCAGAGTTTGTACAGGCATGCGTGCCCAACCGAGAATCGATTCACACCGCGTACCCTGCGTGTGACGATCGACATTTAAAAAAAAAAAAAAAAAACACAACAAAAGCCAGAAGAGATGAAAGGAACAAGAAAGAACATTGGCACATGAGCACCCAATTGGGGGTTCCGCGGACCATTTGGCGCTCTGTCGCTTGTTGAGTCAGCTGTGGATGCCGTCCAGTGTACTTAAATGGACAGCCCTGTTAACGCCCCGTATGCATCTTTGCGGTTTATGCAGTCTTTTCGCCTGATTTTCTGATCACACCTTGCTGCACCTTGGCAGAATGAATGAAAAAAAAGAAAGCAAGAAATCGAGTTGGGCAACCTGTGCTCTGCTCACTTGTTTTGTCACAGCTCGACGACATGAATGTGCTTTTTTTTTTCCAGCTTTGGTATGAAGTTGCATTGCCGCGGGCACTTGCCTCTTGCCTCCTCTAATCTCATCGGGAAAAAGAGACAGATGATATGTCCTTTTTTGCGGCTGCTCCATCCAGCACATCGGATAAAAATAGGAAGCTATGCTTTCTTATATTCCGTAGCGTGTATTTTTTTTCTTCTTTTTCTTTTCATTCTTTCACACAAAACGAATCACGATGTCTGTCACGCAAATGCGGCTGCCAGCCCCATCCCTTCGTAATCCTCCTTTGCAGCCACTTTTGCAAAGCAGCTCGGCATCAGACCACCTGTCGACTTCCAAGAAAATAGGATGGTAGGAACAGCGCCGGCAGTCGTATTTAACGGCGGCCTCTGAAACAGGGCCCCCTAAAACAGCAAAGGATCCGTCTTGTTCCTGACCGTTGTGGTAGTTTTCCCTCTTAGTAGTGTGCCAAGGTCGGAGAGGATATACCGGAGCCCACGAGAAGTAATTTACGACTAGCTGGTGGAAAGATAGTCCAAGACAGGTACTCCGTACCCGTCCACTGGATACGACGTTGAAGATCCTAGGAAGCGGGATCCACTCTGTGCCGGAGATATATTGAGGCACTCGCCCTGTCGCCATCCGCCGTGGCAGCTGCTGTTTGGGGCGAAGGTGAAGGAGGGCCTTGACGTTCCTGTTCACGGGGTCAGCAAAGTTCTTCACGCGGCCCCTCTCCTTCTGATATTGCACACAGTCGACGCAGTATCTGCGGCCCTCACTGCACGGACCGCACATAAGGATATGCATATTGCATGGGATGTGGAGCACTGAGCTTCTTGGAATCCGGCGGTGGTGGGAGGCTCTCTTGAGAGAGCGAGAGAGCATTACACAGTAGATGCGCCAACGGCCTGCAGGCAAAAGTGGAGATATCCAAGCTTTGTACCTCGACGGCGCACATCGTGTTGGCCTGCGGTCTCTGTGCTCTTAATATTCAGCATGTTATAAATGTGGGCGGCGAGCAATCAGGCGCTTGTTGGGTGATAAGAAGCCGTTCCGTCTGCTCTGACCAGGCCTTGTCCTGGTAAGCACGTCGTTATAGCCCTCCCGCCCTGAAGCGTCAAAATCTGGGACAGCCCGGTTATCCTAAATGTTGAGGCTTGTTATTTTTTTTTCTTTTCTTTTCTTCTCCCGCCCTGCTTCCTCCTTTCCTCTTTTTGGCGGCGTCTTGTTCAGCTTTTTTTTTTCGTCCTGCATGCAGGTCCCGTAGCGGGCATTCCTCTTTGCCTCTTGTCAACCTGCCATGCAGTAGCGTTGTTGAGAAACCATGGAAGACATGCAAAAATTAGTTGCGAGAGGTGTATTCCGTATCTCACAACTAAGCGGATACAACGGGAGGAATTGGGGAAAAAGGAACAAAAAAGCCTTGGAAATGGCGAATTAAATCACCATAAATGTTACAAGGCAAGAAGGGGAGGAGAACGATAAAAATATAGAGGACACACCTTGATTTGCACAATTAAGTGAACCATAGGTCGTGGTTCTTGACTGCCTCGATTGCTTGGCCGGAATCAGCTTCTCTCTCCGTAACGCACGTCCCTTTCCACTCAACCCGCAACGGACCCCTGTCCCGCCTGCAGTTGTCACTCTATTGGAAGCCCTGCCCCTGTATTAGTTCCAAGCGGTGAAGCAGATGTGCACAAGATCCATGCCTTTTTGTTTCGTTTCGTTTCTGTCTTTTGTTGTACTGTTTTGGGTGATTTGTTTCTGGTTTTTGGTATCTGGTTTTCTTTTATCTGCTGCTTGTGTCCCACGACGACACCGGAGCATTTTCACTTGCCGATGGGCAGGACCATGTCCTCCCACATGGCCCAACCAGGCCAGGCCAGACCATCGACGTTTGGCCATGGGACCTCACCTTTGTCACCTTTGTCACCTTTGTCCCTCACTGCCACGGTTGCAATCAAAAGCAGTAGTGGGAATCGAGGTCACAAAGCAGTCTTGCCGGACGGTGTACACCGTGGTACTCCATGCTTTATCGATTGCAAGTAAACGCGAAAGCCCTGGCCGGGGCTACTTTGGAGCCTTTCTGTGTTGCGTACCTCGTACAAGTGCACTTGCACTGACGATATAGTTGGCCTGTGTTCCACCTTCGTCTGTGGTCCCTGCCTCGTTTGTGCTGATCAGCTCGAAAGAGTACAGAGTCCGTCAGTTGCTAGTCCCATGTCGGTTTTCTTTTAGGAGTTGTATACCCTGCCTCAACATGTTAGCAAAACCAAGTGAGAGCTTGTGTGAGTAATGTGACCGATGATAGATGTCGTGAGCAGGAAGCCTGCCAACATGCAGTGCAAGATGGGCATGGCCAACCAGGTTAGCTTGAAGTAAGTTCTGCTCAATACTCGTATCGTGCCTCGCTCGCGCCGCGTGTGCAATTCGACTATGCTCCATTCGGGGGCATCTTTAGGGTTTGGCCACGTTCAGTGCCCGCCATTAGATCTCCAACAAATCCACGTCGGCTGCGTTTCTATCCAGCCTGGTGCCGGCCCGCTCGTGAGCCAAGGCCTAGGTTTAGTAAAACGTGCCTGTAAGTCAGGTGGGTGTGCCCCTCAACATGGGGCGGACCAACCCCTGTCCAGTCCCTGGATGCAGACGGATCTTGGGGATATGTATGGGGGCATACCGCCTTTTCGAACTCTTCGGCGATGGGGTCTGGCCCTGCGCCAATAGATGCACATGCACCACCCCTTCCTTTCCTACTTTCGTCAATCTCAACTTGGAGCTCTTGAGGTGGGAGGTCCCGTGTATCTAATGTCTTTTCGTTAGTCCCAACCATTGGCAGAATAAGTAACAAAGCTTTCCTGGATTAATTTTGCAGTTTTGCTGGGGTTTCCGGAGCTTGCTGGAATTTTGTCGTTTTTGCCTCCTTGCTTCGTTTTATTTTCTTCACCTTCCTGTTCCCTGATCCTCGAGAACTTACCTGTCGATGCCTGCCGGCCACATGTGCTCGTGTTGCACCAAGTCTCAGCTTTCTCAACCACAACCTTTCTCGTCTGCGGCTTTTGTTGATACTGCCATTGGCCTTGGTGCTCCTTTTGTTGCCATACCTCGAGGTCGTCTCTCGTTGCCCACCTCAATGCCTGTCAGCCGAGACTAGCATTTATACCTCTTTGGTCCCCCTCTAAATTCATCTCGTGGCCTGGTATTTGATGCCACCTTCTTTTCTTAAGCTCGTGCTAGGAGAGAATTAGTAACCAGTGGCCTTTCATACGCCTCGTCTCTTTATGGTTTTCGGTGTGCAACAAACCCGGTTATCTTGTTAACCATCTCGCATGATCTCGACACGTTTGCTCTCGACTTCCGCTCGCCGCCTTTCGTCAGTACTCACTTCGAGGTCACACAATGCGATAACGAGCAGCAGACTGTAACCCGCCGCTTCACTCGCCAACACAACAACACTTACTTTCTCTTGGTCAAGCACTCTCGGCGTCTTACTGGCCAGGTCCCACAAATTGTCTGCTTCGAGGTCAATCAACAACTGCACGAGAGAGGGCTTGAAGACGGCTCATGCTCATAGCTCGACTTGGAGGGGCAACATATCAGGAAAGGCAGCTGCAAGACCACAAACGCGTCGAACAACGATCGACGCACACGCGGCCAATATTGCCAGGCTGCACTTTTGTGTAAACAGCCAGAGGCGCATCTGCTCCTGGAAATTGGGCTAGTATCGCCGTTTATTGACCTGCGCCGTGTAAGCAGGGCGCTTGGTTTCGGGGACGGCATCGACACCGCCACACAATCCTGGAGGGCCAATTTGATTGTTAGTCACAAATAACATACAACGACATACACACACACACACAAGACGGACACGATCTCGGCGAACGGATTTGTCGGCGATATCTGCCAAGGAGGGTCGCATTACCAAACAACAAGACACCTTGATCTTGAAGAGTGGCCTCTTGTTCGGCCGTGGTCTCCTGTCCCGACTTGTTGGTTTTGGCTTGCCGGGTCTGTGCCAAGTCCGCACGCCCTTCGGCCCTCTTCTTTCGTTCTTTTGTCCTTTTGTCGCCTCCTCGCCTCGCCTCCTGGGTGTCGGAGAATCGCACGAAACATACCGCAATAAAAGGAACACGTCAAGATCGCACGAAGATCGCAGGGACAACGCGACGCATGCTGCACGATCAAGAAACACCGCTTGTGTAATCGAAAAGGAAGCTCGCTTGCTGCAACGTGCGTGACCTGTGATCTGCTTGTGGGATCTCTTGTCGACATTGGGCCCTATTCCGCACAGTTGCTCCTATTGCTGGTTGTTGCTGGCGGCGTCTGTCTTTGTTTCTTCTTGGCTGTTTTTTGTGTTGATATTTTGGACATCGCCCTCGTTGACGTGCCGCCCACCTTCTGCCTTCTTTTTGGTCTTTCTCTGGGTAGTAAAGGAAAGAACGTTGTTTGTTTGTCTTACCTTCCTGTTGTTGGGAAAGTGCGCCAATAAACGGAAGGGGCATTGGGTTCATATCAGTTTGTTTCGCCAACGCCTGAGACAGATTGCCACCAAAAGTGGTCGCCGGTTGCTCTTTCCTGGCAATATCTTGTTGCTGCTCAAAAAGGTCAGTTTGTTGTTCCTTCCCGCTTTCTTCACCACATCACCATCTGCTCCTTCCATTTTCTGTCTTATAAGCAAAACTGCCCCCTTTCCCCCCAAACCAACACACTCACATGCCCAGCACACCCAACCCAACACTCAATTGCACCGCCTCCCCCATCTTCTCTTCTCTCCCTTTTCCCTAACAATCTTTGTTGATTTCTGGCTTCATTTCCCACCAATTCCCCATTCTCCCATAAACCAGCCGCACACCTGTTTACCGGTCCCCATAACCATACACCCCAAGCTCTCTCAGCCTCGCACTATTTCCCCCGATCTTACCCTCGTCTCTTTACTTGACAGGTTCGCCACCGTGCCCAAGCCGCATTGTCACCATTCCCCCGCACGGCTGCCTGGCAGCCTGGAACAAAAGCATTGACTGAGGATTCAGGCATATTGATCACCAAAGCTCCCGGTGGTCTAGGCCAGGCTAGCATCGTCCCGTGAGCCGGCGCACGCTAGGTACCTATCGCCTTTTCATACACACATAATGATCCCTGTTGATCTCGAATGTTACTAACCAACTACATCATTTTAGAGCGACTTGCCCTTGTTTGAAGCGCCACCCACGCGCCACATCGTGCTGGGAGCCCTCCCGGCCGACCCTTACACACCACCCACACGCATTTCGACCGGCATCTAGCGGTCTAAGAAGAGCCTCAATTTTCTGCAAGACACCAGAAGGTTTATTATATCAAGATTTGCACTTTTGTCCAAGCCTGCAGATTTCCTAGCACCCCAGGCATCTGTGTGCCCGTCCAGATCCAGACTTGCACTTCTTCGCCCCTTGCAGTTTGGTTCCAAATCCAACCAATTGACTTGGTCCTTGTCTATCATTGCAGGCTTTTTTTTTGCACTTTTGTTTATAAAGCCTTCCTCTATACTGCACTCTTTTCTATCATTTTCTTCTTTTGATTTTTTCCCCCATCTACCAAACCGGTTGTCTTCGCTTCTGATTTGGTCCTCCATCTTGGGCATTCGCGATCTGCTTACGGGCCGATCCAAACATCAAGAACTCGTCGTCATTGTTGAACATCACGGCTTCCATCACGGACCCCATCAACATCGCCGACGATGTCCACCTTCACCACCCTGGTGAAGCCGGTGGATACGGCTCTAATAAGCCTTCACTATGCATTCCCGGCGATCGTCTTTGGCTACTTTGTCACCTCGTCGGCCGTAGCTCTCTGCACCTTGTCTGACAAAAAAGAGCATCCTCGCCGGCGTCCATTGCTGGCATTAATGCTGTTTACGGTATTGAGCTACCTCGCTCAGATTGTCGCTGTCCTTATCCCTTCCATCATTGTCAAGGAATGGCTGGGTCAGCAGGATTTCATGATCAGCTTGCTGTCGTGCATCTTGGTTTTTGGTCTACAATTTGCCATGCTGTCTGATGAGACTGAGGTTGCCTGGTATCCGTTTATCGGGTCTTATATACTCTCTCTCTTCTTGGAGCCGGCTCTGATGATTGTTGGCCTGTCAGCTCGTGCTTCGGGTCCTCTCGTCGGCGTGGAGGTTGCCCAAGTAGTCATCGTTTCGCTTCGGTACCTTGCCATTGGAATGGTAGTCGCTACATACTTCACCTGGAGAAAGAAGGATGAGAAAAAAGATGAAGATGCAGCCGATGCCGAACAGCAGCCACTCATCCCCAAGAATTCCGATGGCACTCCAGCCCAATCTGCTGAGGAGGGAGAAGGGTCACAGTCGTCCACGGCTTATGGATCAACGAGCACCACGGCAACTAGCAGCACCGCGAACTCTACGATTGGCACTTCAGACTCGGAAGGCTCGACAGATGGAAACAAGGACGACAACAAGGGCGACAGCAAAAACAAAGATGACAAGTCCAAGAAGTCGGACGACGAGAACCCAAATGAGCTGCCCTGGGAGCGCCGCGAACGCAAGAAGCGAGAAGAGATGGAAAAACGCCTGAAAGAGAACGGCAACTGGTTTGACTACGCAAAGAGATTTATGGTACGTTTTCAAGATTTCCTATGCTTTTTGCGACTTTGTCACGATGGTAGCACTGGCTGACCTGTTTAGATTTTCTTCCCATACATCTGGCCTGTCAACAACCGCGGTCTTCAGATTCGTGCTCTTCTCGTCGGCGTCTGTCTTCTCGCCAACAACGCCCTCAATGTCCTCATCCCTCGCCAACTCGGTATCATCATGGATAGTCTCAGTCATTCCAACGACAAGAATCCCTGGATTCAGGTGATCATCTTTGCTGGCTTGAAATTCTTGTCGTCTCAGGCCGGCATTTCTCTGCTCCGCCAGTGGCTTTGGATCCCCGTGGAATACTATTCCTTCGGTGCAATGAGCATAGCAGCTTACTCCCACGTTCTCAACCTGTCTTCCGACTTCCACGACTCCAAGAGCTCGTCTGACATCATGGTCGCAATGTCATCTGGTCAAAGCATATCCAACTTGCTCGAATCTATCTGTTTCTCAGCAATTCCTATGCTGATCGACATGGCTGTTGCGTTTATGTATCTGTCTGCTACCTTCGGACCGTACGAGGGCTTCATCACTTTTGCAACCTCTGTCATCTTCCTTTATATCGCAGGGCGCATGATTTCTAGCTTGAAGGCCGCACGTCGCGGCGAAGTCAGTGCTTGGTTTGAAGAACACTATGTCCGGCAAGCTGGTATTCAGGGCTGGTCGACTGTGGCCTCCTTCAACCAAGTCGGGCATGAGGAAGACCGGTATGCCACTGCTGTCAAGACACGGGTAACCAAGTCGCAAGACGTTTACATTGGCTACCTTCTTGCATACGCGTTCCAGTACCTTGTTCTTCTTGCTGGCCTCCTGGCAGGTGCCTTCTTGGCTGTCTACCAGGTGACATCTGGACAGTCTACACCTGGCCAGTTTGTCATGCTGCTCACCTACTGGACCCAGCTCGTTGCGCCCCTGACATTCTTTGCCAGCCTGGGCAAGAGCATCTCCCGGAACTTTATTCACGCCGAACAACTCCTCGAGATCATGAACACGAAGCCGACTATTGTCAACAAGGAGGACGCCGTCGATCTCGAATTCTCGGGTGGCACTGTTGAGTTCAAGGATGTCAGCTTTTCCTACAACGACAAGAAGGATATCGTCAAGAATATCTCTTTTCATGTTCCGTCTGGTATGACTGTTGCTTTCGTCGGTGCTACTGGCGCTGGCAAGTCCACCATTCTGAAGTTGCTGGATCGCTTCTATGATGTCACTGAGGGATCCATCAAAATTGATGGACAAGACATCCGTGATGTTGATCTTAAAAGGTAAGCTGCCGTTGTCTTTCGCATCCCCATTACTATTACTTTGCAACATGACCCTAACTGTATCTACAGTCTTCGCTCTAGAATCGGCATTGTGCCTCAGGCTCCTATCCTATTTAACGACACGATCATGAACAATGTGCGCTATGCAAGACTCGACGCCACCGATGAAGAGGTTTACGATGCATGCCGTGCAGCAGCTGTCCATGAACAAATTATTGGATTTACTGATGGTTGGTGTATCCCCAGTGTCGTTGGCCCAAACTATGACCCCAACAGCTTCTGACATTTTTTTAGGCTACAACTCGAGAGTTGGCGAGCGAGGAATCAAGCTTTCTGGCGGTGAACTGCAGAGAGTGGCCATTGCCCGGGCAATCCTCAAAGATCCATCCATTGTTCTCCTCGACGAAGCTACTAGCTCGGTCGATACAGAGACCGAGCAAAAGATCCAAGAAGCCCTCCAAGCCCTGTGCGCTGGACGTACCACATTTGTGGTTGCGTAAGTTGTCCCCTCTTCACTGTTGTTATCGTATTTTGTAATACGGAACTAATCTCTGGTGATTCTATAGACACCGCCTGTCTACTGTCATGAACGCCGACTCGATCATAGTCATCGCGGATGGTCAGATCGTTGAACAGGGAAGTCATGACGAGCTCATCCAGGCCGGCGGAAAATACGCAAACCTGTGGTCTAAGCAGGTCTTTACGAAGCCGAAAGACAAGTTTAAGGCCGCCGACTCGGGCAAAATATCCGATCTTGTCAACGATCTCAGTGCCGACGAAGCCGGTGACGAGGTCATCAAGGCTACAAAGTCGACTTCGAAGTCGAACGAAACCACCAATGGAAGCGCTTCGGCTTCGGGCGACGGAACCAACGACACAAATACTACGGAGAATCCTGAGGACGGAGACGCCGGCAATAGAGACAACGATTCTGGATCGGAGACCGCGACAGAGACAAATTCAGATGGGGACCGAAAGAAAGAGGTATGATAGTTACTGCCGAAGGCCATGCTATGCTATTGGTCTTTCTTTGGCTGTTTCTAATCACCTTTTTCTTTTCTTTCATTTTCCAGGAGCCCCGACTTAATCCCATCGCGCCGTCCTTCACACCCCGTACGAGCCCATCCAGGCCTATTCAAGCATCAATGGTCTCCCAAGCCCCTCCTACCGTGGATTTTAACAAGGCCAATACCGCCCTCTCTTCGCTCTCAGGAAAGGACCCCGAACAATTCACCCGCCCAGGACCGTCCCAGGAGACACGCCCCAATCCGGAATCCAAGACAGTGGACAATTCCATGTCCGACCCCCTGACTGCTTCGCCCAACACATCCGATCGTTCTGGCTTCCACCGCTCGCAGCGGGGCACGGATATTACCGAGCCGGATACAGTTCCCAAGCAAGACGGCCCCCAAGACACAAGTGGATTCGATCAGAGATCCAACGGCAGCTCCTCTCGAAGCAGCAGGAGAGGTAGCATGAGAGGTAGTGTGCGTGGAAGTATGCGAGGCCGAGGACGTTACAACAAAGTCCAATGGAACCGACCCCAATACGACCGTCGTGCCCAATCCAAAAGTGAGCCTACCAGTCGGAAGGATGGCGACGACTAACCTGCGAACATATCAACTTTCGATCATTCTTCTTTTTCCTTTTTTATGTTGTTCCTCTTCAGGAACTTAATATTGCAGACAACGGGGCAAACTGTCGTTGTCTACGGCTTAGAACATTTCTTCTTTGGTTCTTGATTTTTTCCTCTTTCCCTTTATCTCCCTTGCTTCCCACGTTTACGATTTTTTCCTTTCGTTTCCTTAACTACCGGGATTCATGAGTTTAGAGTGTTGTCACGTTTGCAAGGTGACCTTTTTGTCACTCGTATGGGGATTAAGAATCACGAGCTCACGTCTCTTACGTCTATTGTCTGATTATGTTATTTTTTGCCTTTTTTTTCTAGTTTTACTTTTCTTGCAAGGCCCGTTGTGTCTTATTATTTTCTTTCTTCTTTTTTACAAGGTACTTAAAAGTTTTACGGTCTAGAAAATGATTTGCAGATTCTCTTACGAAAAAAAGGTTGCCCGGAAAACTTGATGCTAGTATCGTGCGTGACATACTTGAGTAAAAGGCTAGGCTAGATGGGAAAGGCACAGTTAGACATGCCCGCAATAACATTGATTTGTACACGCATGTGATCGAGTTATAAACTTCATTTTCAGATTAATTCTGTACTGCCTTTTGAGGTCAAATGGCCAATACTTAAAAAATAAACTTGTAGTTAAATGCGAAAAGGGGGTATTGATATTCCACCGTCAACATGAGAAATATAAAAAAGTGACAAAGGAAATAGAAACAAAAATAAAGGGTCCAGGATACAATCAGCCATCTCGAGAACGAGACGAGGAAAAGTCCAGAGGGTTCAACCTTGAAATAGAAATACCAAAAAACCAAGAAATATCGAACAAAAATATGACGGCCGGTGAAAAATTACACAAGCCAAAATGAAAACTCCTTCATTTTCTCGGGTACTAAAAAAGAGATCGTTCGCTTTTCATTAGACATTGCTGATGGAGGGAATAAGAAGTAGTGAAGTGGGGAAAAATGAAGAAAAAAGAGTAACAAAAGGTAAGAAGAGTGAAGAAGAATAAATTAAACGGGGTCAAGACCCTCGAGAATGCGGCGTGCAGCGTCGATGCGCCGGCGGAAGACACGGCTCTCAGTACTGGCGCGGCCGCTTTCGGAAAGGCCCAGGACGCAGCGGCCCAGGTTGCCCACAAGACGCTCGACGAGGTACTGGTCCTCCTTGGACAGTGCCTGCAGAGCCTGGGCGTGCGAGGCCATGCCGTTGCCGTTGCCATTGTTGACACTCGCGGCGCTGCCTGAGCGCTCGTGGAATGGCGCGCCGAGGCTAGAGACGCTGCTCTTGCTGTCGAGGCTGTGTGCACCATTACCGTTGCCGTTGGTGGAGCTCTCGCTGCCCTGCTCGCAGATACTGGCCGTCTCGTTCATGAGCGTCTCGGAAATGCTGCGGAGCTCTTCATTGTCCGACGAGACACGGCCGGCCTGGCTGTGGGCTGCCTGAGTAGGCGTGGGAGTCGACGAGGACGAGTTGATGCCGTTGAAGCCGCCGCCGTTGGTCGAGATGGAGATGGACGAGTTGAGGCTGTGGGTGCCGCCACTACCGCTGCGGTAACCCGAGGCCGGACCGCCGGCGGCGCCAATGACTCCGTTCATCGTGCTGACACTACCAATACGGTTGCGGTTGACCAGCGGGAAGCTGCGCGTGGTGCCGATGGACTCAAAGGAAGAGACGGATGGGCGGTGGCCCGGGACGGCGCTGGCGGGACGGCGTGCCATGGACGGCTGCTGGGTCTGGCGGGGCTCTTCGGTGCTGTTCCGCTTGGCGTTGGCGAGGGCGCTGTCACCAGGCGACGTAGCAGGGCGGGCGCCTGCCTGATTCTGGTTCTGATACTGGCTGTGGCCTGCGGCAGCAGCGTGGGCAAGCAGCAAACTGTCTGGACGGTCCTTGGCGGCAGCGGCGGCCACGCGAGACTCGCGGTTGACGATGACATCCTCCTCATCTGAGCTGAGGCGGTTGCTGCGGCTGGTGCGTCCTTCGGTGGCAGTGGCAAACGAGTCGGTGGATTCAACAGTGGAGATGGAGCTCATGCTCGTGCGGCGGTTCGGGCTCGGGAACGACGGGTCATTGTTGTTGTTGTTGTTCGTCGAAATAGGTCCCCGCGTAGTCTCGACAGAGTCCTCTGAGCTAAAGCTTCCACTCCGCGCCAGGCGCTGTTGACTGATAGTCCCCAGGGCGCTGTGCAGAATGAAGTGCTCATAGTCAAAGGCGTCCTCGCGGTCCTCGTGGGAGAGGGGATGCTGGAGAGCCTCGTGATATAACGACTCGCCGCTCTCGCTCTCGTAATCGACATCATCCTGTTCAAACTGTTGCTGCTGCTGCTGAAGATCCACTTCATCATCTTCGTCAATGACGTTATTGCTGTTGAACTGCTCTCCGGCTTCCGCACTGTCGACAAAGACATCCTCGAGCTGTCTGGGCTCGCCGTCGTCGGAAAAGTCACCGTTCTCGGTCCGCATGTCGTCCATATCGTCGTCATCGTTGGGCGTGATCTCACCAGCTGAGTTGGGCCGTGCCTCGCCCAAAACAGGAGACTCGGTCGTGTGGCGCGGCAGGTTTGCGTAGGACAGCTTGGTCGTCACACCGTCCTCCACATCTTCGTACCGGCTAATGACGGAATCCTCGTCGGTTTGGTCGGCGTCGAGCGTCATGACAGTGTTCCGCTTGCTGCGGCGAGCACCGCTTGAGCCGCTGCCACCACTGCGAGCGAGGCGTGCGCTGCCAGCCGGCGAGCTGCCAGTCTGCCGAGGAGGAGGAGTAACGACATCACGACTCACCACAGGCCGGGTCTGCAGATCTGCCTCTTCGTTCTGGTACTGATACTGGCCCTGGTTCTGGCTGTTCTGGGCGAGGCTGCCACTGCCATTGCCCGAGGATTCAGGGCTCTCTTTTGTCTGCGGCTGCTCGGCGTACCATTGGTCGACCTGTGCGTGCGTGAATGGGCTTGGAGTGCGCAGGCTCTGCAGACTTCTCCGCTTAAGGCTGTCGGCACGGGCCTGCTCGCGGAGGGTCGAAATCTTGCCCTTGAGGCCCTTCATCTGGTCCTTGAGATCACGCATCTGGGCGACCGAAGCTGACCGGGTCAGGCCTGGCTGTCCACCGTTGACAGAACCAAAGGTTGGGCTCAAGAATGATTCCATCTGAGAGCCGGAGCGCTGCTGAGAGGGCAGGATCTCGTTGTCGTCGGCGCCGTCCACCTCGTCCAGGCGCTCCAGGACAATGTCGACGGGCTTGGCGAGACCAGCGCGGTGGTAGCCGCCGCTAAGGCTGTCCTGGATCTCATCGATACGGTCGGCGCTCTTGGAGCCGGTGAGCTGGGGTTTGCGGTAGCCACCGGCGGCTCCCAGAGCACTGGCCGACCGCTGGGGGAAGTTGTTTGGTAGAACACCATTGGTGGGCACGGAGCCGTCGCTGACCATGCGGGAGTGTATCGGTGAGCCGGGAGTCGGGTCGTGGTAGCGGCTGCTGGCGGTGGCTGAGCGGACAGGTGTTTTTGGAGAAGGGGTGGATCCATCTGAGGGCAAAGAGCCAGTCGGGGGCGAGGAGATGTAAAGAGAGCTGCGAGCGCGGTTCAAGTTGCCCTCCATTGTCTGGATAATAATTATTAGCATACAATTCTCGAATGTCCTTCTCTTAGGTTATACGTACTGTCAGTCGCTTTTTGGCATTAGCCAGGATCTTCTCGGCGCGGAGACTGAGCGTTGCAGCTGATAGCCGGCGGTCACCTTCGTCACTCGTGTTGCCACCGCTGCTTGAGCCGTTACCACCGAAATCAGGAACCGCCAATAGTGAAGATGACTGTGCTGTGCTCATAATGGGCACTTCTCGCGCAACATAGGTCTCCTCGACATAGGACTCGGCCACACTCTCCTCGTCGTCGCCCTGAAAAACGCTATCGCCAACACTGACGGTGTCGTCAAAGTCGGCGAAGAGACCGGCGTGGTCTTGTGTCGTGATTGTGCTGTTGCTCTCGAGCGAGTCTCGTCGGCTAGTCTGCTGCTGCTGGCGGGCACGCTGCTTCACACCGTTGCTGTTGACGCTGGTGCTGCTGACGGTCACGTGCTGCTGTGACCCTCCCTCGTCGGCGCCCATGGTCGGTGATGACCGGCGCGGCGCATCGGAAAGGTTGTCGCGGGAGTTAATGGCTGCCTGCAGGTTGTTGTGCTGGTGGAACGGGTGGCGGAGGTTGTGTGGGAGCGGTGTCGGTGAGGGCGTCCGGGAGCCCGATCGGGATCGTGATGCAGAAGAGCCGAAAGGACCGTTGTTGTTGCTGCCGCCAGCACCGCCTGCGGCGCGGCGTCGTATGGATCCTGGCGAGGGCCGACCGGGCGTGCTCTCGGCCTCGGTGACCTCGCCAATGTCGGACAGCATGGTGCCATTGCCGTAGATGATGGGGGTGGTGGGCGTGATGGGACCCGCGGGGAATGTGTGGTGGTCTTGTGACAATTGTGACAAGGAGGAAGAGGATGCAGTGCCAGCAAAGAGCTGTTGCAGGTCGGAGGTCGACGAGGCGGCGTGTGCGTTTTTCCACATCATGAGTGGTGACTGGGAGCGCGCCGGACGGTCCTCGTCGTCGGGCGAGAGTGCAAAGTCATAGTCGGGTAAAATCATGTCAGGATTCGTCAATGTTGGCGACGCAGGCAGGTTTGGGTATGGCTGTGGGTGCGCGCCCACGCGGCCGTCCATGGCAGCCATGGCGGTAGAGATAAGGGCGAGAAGGGCGAGAAAAGGTTAAAATGGGACACAGAAACAAACAGAGGGAATCTGCGCGCGCCTGAACAGGCGGGACGGAACGCGGGACACGATGAAGCGAGCCGGCTGCTTGTGGGCCAGGCTTCGTTTCGTACCTCGCGGCTGTCGAGAAATCGTTCTCGATCTCTCCCTCTGTGGCGCAAAGGCCCTTGTCCCTTTCGAATTGGCACCAAAGTTTCCTTGTGTCGTCAATTGTTTCTCTGTCCGTCGGTTTTATCGTTATTCGAGGGCGGCCGTGTCCGCAATTGGCAGGTCTTGCAGTATGCAGGCGATGTGCGACACGGGATGCGCAACGCAGGAGATGCACGAGATGCGATGCACGATATGCACGAGACGGAGAATATGCAGGATATACAGGATATGCGCGTGGCTTTCGAGCCTCCTTTTCTTCGTCTGGAAGTCGTCCGCCGCAGTTGTGTCTGTTTTCTGAGGGCCGTCGATTGGGGGCTCAATTCGAATTAACCGCAGACTGAGCGGCTGCAACGATCGACGGATAAATGAGAGTGTATGTATGCTTCGTACGTCGTAGGCGAGAAGTGGAGAGAAGAGACGGGAAGCTGAGAGGAAGGTCGAGTCTCGAGATCTCGAAAACGTCGAAGAATGGCCGAGGACAGTCGATGACGATTGGGGAATTTCAGGGACTAGGAGTCGAGGAATCGTGGAATCGACGAATAGAAGAGGTCGCAAACTGCCAAAACCGACGGCGGCATATAAATCAAAGCCAACTTGTCTACTCCTGGAGGCCGTTTCGTCGTAGTTCGTGGTTCCAGGGACGCCGTCGAATTCGAATCGGTTGGTGGCTTCTGGTGCTGTTTGTGGTTTTCTGTTGGGTCGTCTAGAACTTTTAGAAAGGGGCGGACAGAACCGAAATCGATCGTGAGGGAGGTCGAGTGTCGAGTCGAGAGCAAAAGAGGCGTTTGAGTGGACAGCGCAAGGAAGCTGAAAAACACTGGATTCGCCGAAATCGTTAAAATCGCTTTCGTGGCTGCAACACAGCAAGGCAAGGGCTGGATCTGCCCCCTTTCGTCGGCAGTGGTGTGCGTGGAGTGGATGTCTCTTTTGTGAAGTCTCTTTTCGTTCTTTGTGCTCGGCGACCAGAGACCCAGACGACCCAGTGGAGAGGAGAAAGTGCTTGAACTGCTTGCGTTTTGCGTTTTTCACCTGCCTCTTTTTTTCTCGTTTGGGCGGTTTCCGTCGTCGATCACTCCGTCAAAACGCCCGATTCCGTGGGGCCGCACGTGAATCTCTCTTTCTTTCTCTCTTTCCCTATTTCCCTATTTTTCGCTCCTTGGAAAAGTAGGGGGGAAGTTGGGGGCAGGAGCGAAAAGGCTGGAAAAGGGGCGCTTCGAACTATCGCTTGTCGATTGTTGGAGGAGCAGGAAAGAACAAGGCAGGCAGTTGATGTTACCTTTTTGCGTCGTTCGTGCTTTCTCGTTTCTTGCTTTCTTGCGCTCCTGTTATCTTCGTGCATGGCCAGCTGGGTATCTCTTTCCCCGGTTTGTTTTTGAAGATCTAATATTGCACTTTGTGCTCGTGCTCACTTTTCTCTCTTCCCTTTTGCACCTCGTTCCTTCCTTCCTTCCCACCGTTTTTCCTTTTTCCTTCTTTCGTTCGTTCAGTCTTTTTTTCTGATGGTCCTTCTCCTCTTCGCTCCTACTCTAATTATCGCTTGCATCTCGCTGTAAGCGCATTTAGGGGGCTCCCTCGACCGCAAGACCCACATATAAGCACAGTACGAACCAATAGAACGCGTGGCACTTTGTCTCTACCGTCGGGATTTCCCTTTGACTGGGCTGGGCGCGCAGAGAGGACTGAGGGCCAGGGTGGCACGTCCGTATGCAGTGTAGCGAGAAAGCAAAGAGAAAAGAGAGAAAGAAAAAAAAAAAAACTGCTTGTCCCTTGCTGCTTGATATGGGGCTTGCAGCGCTAATTCGCTCCTTCTTCACGCAGAATGATGTGCACACAGGCCTGACAAGGTAACCACAGCAAAATCGGACGAGGGCAGACCTGGTCGTTCCTGCCTGTGTGGTTTCCATTGGGTTTGTATCTGACGAAAATATGCGTACCTGCAGGCACCGGCAAGCACAGTGCATGACAATCGGAAAGAGCGAGGGAAGGGAAGGAGCAAACGAGAACGATCGCATTACATTATTCCAGCGCTGGCGCCTGGGCGCGTGACAGCGTGACATGGCAAGGCGCGACGGAAGAGACGCGACAAAAAGGTTGTATTTTATGTCGAACCGTTGTCAGAAAATACGCCGTAGTTGCAGCGCGGCCCAGCGTTTGTTTCTCCAGCCGTCCATACTCGTGACTGTGCGGTTCGTTCCCGACGACCAGGTCTTTGTCTGCAGGAACAACGGCACGAAATAATTTTCGACAGCAGGTAATACGGATTGCATGTATTACATTGTATGCGCGCCACTCGCCAATATACGGCACAATACAATGAGCGGCGCAGATGTGGCAAGATAAAGAGCCCGTGAAGTGCAAACCGCAGGATACTTTGTCCAAATACTGTATCGTACACCGTATCTTGTATCTTGCTCTCTCTGCTCTTGCCGTTCGTTTGCAGATTGTGACTGCCTGCTCTTGCCCGCGCGAGGTGACAACGGCGCTCTGGACCTAGATGCTGTGTGCAACGTTCTTTAACCCAAACAGGCAATGGCAAACGGTGGGCTGTCCATGGACTGCTGTTCTTTGCTCTCATCTGACGACGGAGGCAGCGAGGGCAGGTGCAATTGCGCAAATGAGGGCGACGAGGGGCCATACAAAAGGAAGCGACGACCGTGTCCCCCGTCCCCTGGTAGTCAGGGGGTCCCTGCTGCCAGTCATCTGGCCGAGGACTGGGACTGCCGCAAAAAGTGAGATTAAGATTAAGATGCGAATTTGTGGAACGGCGGCATTTTTCGTCTGGACAGGGAAGAAGAGGAGAAGAAAGAAGGAAAAAAAAGAAGAGGAAGGGAAAAAGGAAAAGGAGAAGACAGATATTACGTCGTAGCATCTCGTGACATTTCTTGGCCTTTTGTAATATCTCATGTCCTCACCGACATCTCGATCGATGTAGATTTTATTCATGCGATCTCTCTGGCTTTTCATGCATGAATATAACGGCCACTAGGATCACAGATGGCGATTGCTTCTTCATTTGTTTCTTCTAGGTTAACTCGTAAATATATCAATGTGGTCAAGAACCAAAATAAGACATTTTGGTGTTGTTGTGGTCATCAACGTTTCGGGTTGGTTCACTTGTGTTAGACGGATGATGCCGCATTATTTGAGAGAACCCCTAAAATACAGCGGGAAAGACGCTACAAGCTCGCTATCAGCCGCTGGAATGCGCCACAAGCGCCTCCGAGGCTCCCTCACCGGACAAATTCCCAACAAGAGCCGATGGCCTGTGCTTTTTCTTCTGTTCTAGCGGCCTCGCCAGGCTCGAGGCTGGAACAGTGGTGTGCAGGCGGGCCCCACTGCGGGGTGCCACCTGGGAAGCTTAATGAGGCAGAAGGCTTTACTCAGTAGAGAGGCAGGAGGCGATAAAAAAAAGTTGACCAAAATTTACAAAGCAAACTGCATCGCGTCGCATATGACATTTTGTCTGCACAAGATCGTCACGTCGCACGTCAACAATCGGCCAAACCCTTCGACAACTACACACGTAACCTATAAATCTCAATCAACGCCACCACCGCCGCCATGAGCAAGTTCGGCGTCATGGTCATGGGCCCCGCGGGCGCCGGAAAGGTACGTTTTAAGCTTCGAGAGCTTGGAAGTTCGAGAGGTTATCGTCTCATGTCGCATTGCCGAACGCCCCCATGCTAACACACGTTGCAGTCCACATTCTCCGCCGCCCTCATCACACACCTCCAGCTCAACCGCCGCTCGTCCTTCTACGTCAACCTCGACCCGGCCGCCGAGACGTTTGAACACACGCCCGATCTCGATATCCGCGACCTCATTTCGCTCGACGATGTCATGGAGGAGATGGGCCTGGGCCCCAATGGCGGCCTCATCTACTGCTTCGAGTTCCTCATGGAGAACCTCGATTTCTTGACCGAATCCCTCGAGTCGCTGACCGAAGACTATCTCATCATTTTCGACATGCCCGGCCAGATCGAGCTCTACACACATGTGCCCATTCTGCCGTCGCTCGTCAAGTTCCTGACACGTGCAGGCTCCCTCGATATCCGCCTGTGCGCCGCCTACCTCCTCGAGGCCACGTTCGTCGTCGACCGCGCCAAGTTCTTTGCCGGCACGCTGAGCGCCATGAGCGCCATGATTATGCTCGAGGTGCCGCACCTCAACATCCTGAGCAAAATGGACCTGGTGCATGGCCAGGTGCGCAAGAAGGACTTGAAGAAATTCCTGACGCCCGATGTGCAGCTGCTAGAAGATGACCCGGCAGCTGCGGCATCCGGAATCGACGACAGAGAAGCCGTTATGGCCGACCCGCAAGACAAGGCCGAGCTGATGCGCGGCGCGACTTTCCGGCGGCTCAACCTGGCCGTGGCCAACCTGATTGACAGCTTCAGCATGGTGTCGTACCTCAAGCTAGACGCGTCGAGCGAGGACAGCGTGGGCGCGATCCTGAGCTACATTGACGACTGCATCCAGTTCAACGAGGCGCAAGAGCCTAAGGAGCTCAAGGACGATGAGTTTGACGAAGAAGAGGACATGTAGGTGAGGCAGGACTGGTTCTACGGATTGGACTCTGATTTACTTGCTTTTCTTTTGGATTTATTTGGATCATGGTGTTTGGGTTGTGGAAGACAACTAAATAGTGACGGCCCGTGCTGTCTGGATATTGGTGGCATAGTGCATAGCGCAGGCGTTTTTTGGGGGCTGGAGTCTTTTCAGGATAGACAAATAAAATAACTTGATTGCTGCCGAAAAAAGGCTATACAAGAAGGACCAGACAACTCCTATCCATAATGCAATACTGTGCCCTTGCCACTCTGACTTCGCCGAATAAACAAAAGAAACAAAAAGTAAAGAACTAATACCCAGGAACGCAAAAACAATGAAATGAAATGAGAGCGAAATACAAATAGAGCGAGTGAAAGGGGAATCAGACAAAAGCCTCCGGGAAACAAAATCGTAAACGCCGTCGAAATAAGCAAAACAGTAACCCCATAAAACAAATATCCTCTTTCCAACACACAGCCCTCTCTCCTCATCCATTACTTCACCCCATTGTCCTCATCTAACATGTAAGCGTAAGCCCACTTTGACACCCCCTCTTCCTCATCGACATCTCCCTCTCTTATCTTCCGGCTCAGCCCCGGACGTATGGCCGGCCAGTGGTTACGCCGGGTGCGTCATGCTGGTATATCCGGCGTTTTGCGGCTGCTGCTGCAATGGCGGCCGCAGAGGCCGAGGCAGCACTAGCAGCGGCGCCGGTCGCGCCGCCATTTGCGGCTTGCGCCTGCACCTGCTGCTGCTGGTACTTGTTGTACTCGGCCCGCCAGATGTCGCCCACAAAGGACGCGTAGCCATACAAGCGCCCGACAATCGCCGCCACGTCCTGCGCCGCCTGCATGGGGCCCCGCTGCCACACGGCCGCCAGCACAAGCACGACGCCCGACCAGAACATGAGCCGGAACAGCAGGCGTGTCCACCAGGCGACAAGGCGGCGGAGAAGCGACAGCACCTGGATCACCAGCACGGCAAAGACAACGACCAGCAGCAGCACGACAATGTCGGGCGCGTTATAGGCGGCGCGGGCAATGCGGTCGAGCACGGGCGTGACCATGGTGGCGAACTGCTTGGTGGCACGGGCAGTCACGGGCGCGGTATAGGGGCTGACTGCGTCGCGGGCGCGGGCGGCTTGATGGGCCAAAGCTGTGGACCAGACCTGGAGCGGCGCGCCGTCGCGGATGGCGTATTCTTGAAGAGCGGCCGAGACCGATTCTGGAAGGTAGCCTGGGGGATTAGTTAGCACGGTGGAAATAGATATGTGCGGCTGAGTCGAGGCGTGATGCGATCAGACGATCTCCAGATCTTCGAGTCCCCTGCAGAACAAAACATACCCTGTATAAAGGCGAGAGCTGTGCTGTCCATTTGACGGTGCACGCCAGTGGACGACGGTGAGCGTGGGGAAAGAGGAGAGGAGGAGCTCGTTTGGATATAGACGCGTTTGTCGTCGCAAGTGGTCGTCGAAAAAAGCGTGTTTGTTTTCGAGGGCAAATGCGATAAGGCTGTTTGCAAAGCTGGTGGCGCGATTGTTTTGTCGAGAAAGCCGAGAAATTCGAAGGAATAGGGGTCTTGATTCTCCAACAGGAAAAGACTGCAAAAAAATGTTCCAGAAACAAGTGGATCGTGAAAATGCGACTGGGGTTGCGTTGGGAAAGGGGCCAGAAAAATGCAGACACTCGACTGTGATTGTGTGCACCTTAGGATTTGCACGCGGCAACCTTGTGATAACGCCCAAGTAGCCTTATCGCGACAAGCTCACATCATCACCGCTAACAAAGGCGCGTTTGTGCCCCACCTTGTGACCAGGTGACTAAGCGTAATAACAATACATGTCACGTGATTATCCGTGTAAGTGAATGGTGGGCAGGATGACCTGCGTTTAAAAGTGAATAATGGCAGAATTTGCAAACAGAAAATTATGTGACATTGTTCTTTGTATTTGGTTTATTCATTTGGTCAAATTTTTTTGGCTTTGAGAAGATAGAACACCTGCAAGGGTGATGCACTGAGCGGCTGCGCGAAACATTTACTCGCAAGTTCCCAGTTCAAACTGGGAAGGAAGAAATAATGCAGTGGTTTCGTTCAATTTTTTTTGGTGTGCATTAATATCGTTTTATTTTACTGAACCTTTTCATGTGTTTGTTTATTTTTTTTTTTTTTAAAAAAAATCTCCACGATAAAGGAGAATATCCTACTCTTACCAGATTTCAGTATCACGAGTCACAAATGATACAGCCCATAATTTTCATTGTCTCGACCATTTTAGGGGAAGAGAAAATAACTGGAAACTATTACACTGAAAAGCAGTCTTGTTGGACCCGGGGCTGTGGGTGGCAAGCCGTCCACCAAAATCTCCATATTGACTTTGCTGACATTGCCCCTGACTAGCAATACTATGTGGATCCCATCTCATTGATTATCACGCATGGTCCCCGATGGTTCCTGAATTATATTGTGCAAGTCCTACATGGGTGAAGTACATCTATTGATTTCTCCTATTATTCCTTTTATTCTCAATAAAGCCCAGGAGGTGACCGGAACTGATATACTGTGTACACGACTCTCCAATCTAAACCGGGCTAAGACAATCGAGTCCGGCTGGGCTTCAGGATGATGTAGGCAGTTCCGTTTTCTCTCAGCTGAATCCGGGGGACTCTTTCGTAGAGAAAAGGCTCAGATCAGATAGCATGCCGTTTTATTGAGCCGTTTACATATTTTTACGTAAGTGGCGCTCTCGTCATGTGCTCGTTCTTTTCAGCGCGGCCTACCAAGAAGCATGGATCGGTCTTGGAGGCAGTAAGAAGGATGCATGAAATGCTCGCCAAGTTGCAAAGGACCACGGCTAGAAGCGAGAAAAATGGGAGTCGATAAAAGGGACTTGGCAGGAAAGTCGTTGTTGACCCGCCTTGACGCTTCCTTGGCCCGGTGAACACGACTCCGGCCGACGGATATAACGGTAAAGCGGATCGTCCACGTTTTTGTACTCTGTCTATCAATATTTTGCAATTCCTTCTTTCGGTACCTTTCCCTCCTTCCGGTTGCCCAGTTGAGCCGCAAGTCTTTTAGTAGTTGTACTTATTTTCTGACTTGTCTCTTGAACCGGCGACAAATTCGAGAACCATATTATTGATGTAAATAGCGGCGACTTGGCCGCGGAAGTGAGAAAACAAAGACGTTGTGCGTTTACAGGACCCTGGATACAGAGACGGGATAATGTCTAGTAAGCTGAGATACGACTGAGAAAGTATGCATAATTAGTGTAGACACGGGATGGACACCGTCTTTTTTGAAGTAGAAGAGGATATTCCATTATTGGAAAGCATGAAGATAGTCGACAGAGAAAACATTGAACTTGCTCACGATCTCGGAGTCTAAAAGGAGCCCGTTCATATTGACGCAAACAGAACAGAGGGAAATTTATGCTCCACGCGGTTCAGGCAACCGGGTTTCCTGGGAGTCTCTGAACGTAGCAAAGGAAAATTAAGACACAAGGAAATAACACACGGAGCTCTATAATTTTGTTACTTCCATTCCCAATTGATTTTCCAATGGGTCGGACGTCCGTTGCGAGGGGCAATATCGGCACAGGCGCCGGAGTTGACTGGATAAATGCGCGGCCCAAATGCAATGCAGTCATTTTTGGAATGCAGCCCAAAGGAGGGCTGTGGGAGGATCGCCGCCTGCCGCTGGGGCGATGTTTTTCTGCTTTTACCGGCAGGGTGTGCAAAGCAAATGTTTCTGGGAGTTTCTGTCAAAAGAGAGGGAATATCGCCCCCAAGTGGTTGCCGGTCCCGATCAACCGAATAAACGAAAATCGAGCTCCTAAATCCAAGCGCAGGTTCCCTTCTTGGAAATCTCTCGGCGTAAATGCGTGCAGCATTGATCACCAATCATTGATCCCGTCTTGACTTGGGGAAGGCTGTAAAGAGGCTTAATCTAGAAGAGGACGTCATCATCGTCTTTTTTCGTTTATTTTTCTCGGGAAGCGGAGCCCTTTTTGAACCCTTTTGGGCCTGTCCCTGTCAACGGCCGATAAGCTCAACCTTCCGGGCTGGATAGGAAGATTCTCTTTGGAGTGCGGATATTGCCCAGAGACAGAAAAAGCTCTAAATTGAGCAAAATTGGCAACGCAAAAATAGAGATGGAGCTGACGAGGCGAAGAGAGAGCAGAGTCTCCGTGGAGCAACGGATGCTCTTCAAGCTTTCTCGAATATAAATAAAGGATAGCCACCCCTAGTCGTGATCGATCTTTAAGCTTCTCAACCCAACACCGCACTCATCTTCTCCCCGCCTCACATACCTACACCCACTCATAATGCGCTTTGCTACCTTTGCCGCCGCGGCCACCCTCTTCGGGTCGGCTCTGGCCTCGCCGCTCGCCGGCAACAGCACCAAGGCCTGCCTAAACACCCAGGAGGCCAAGGACATTGTCGACATCTACCAGCAGCTGATTGCCAACTACACCGACCCCGTTTGCGAAAAGTACTGCGCCGACTCGTTCGTCGACAACTCGGACAGCATCAACACCTTTTTGCTGCAGCCGCTGGGTGCGCCCACGTTTGCCACCAAGAAGATCTTCATGGATGCCCAGGCGCTCAACCCGCCCTTCCCGCTGGTCGTCGACTCGATCGACGCCGTGGACTGCGACGTGATTGCGCTGCGCTGGCACGCGACGTTTGGCGACGCGATGAAGCCGAGCAAGGGCATCACGATCCTCAAGAACACGTTCGAAAAGGGCTGGTGGCAGATTAGCGAGATTGACGTCGAGTTCAACTCGCTGACCTGGCTGCTGGACATGGGCGGCAACTACACCTGGACTGGTTGAGCAACACGCCAGAAAGGATAAGTGGTGCTGTTTCAGGCCGTCGCCAGGGAAAAAAATGCGAATGGTAAATGCTCAAATGGGAAAATATGTTGTTTGTAGGATGAGAACGGGTTGTACATATCTTCAACACCCCTGATGAAATAATACATCTTTATACTCACGGTATTTTCATGTAAAATGTTGCAGGTGCTCTTAGTGCTGTGAGTAATTTAGGTCTTGTGAGCATCTCTTGTAAGCGGTATCAAAATTAATACATAAGTGTTGTAAGGACTACTGTGTAGTAGTGGTGTTAGCGTTATTAGTGATGCTGGTCCCGTTAGTTCTGCAAATGCTGCAAGTGCTGCTAGAGACGATAAACACACAGTGCTACTGATATACACCATGTCATGTTGCTCTACTGGGTGTTCCTTCCTAATTTGGACACAGACGGCGTTGTTAGTCAACAGCATCGCACACAATCTTGATGCCTTAATCTCTGTCGTCTGTCCTTTTCTCGAATTTAGAATTTGTTCACTCGTAGACCATTTTTGCACGGCTGTTTTGCACGCGAAGTAAGCTGGCGAGCACCGCACCAACCGATGCCATCTCCGCCTCATCAGACCCGTCTCACATTCGTCTTCGTCTATCAACCTTCTTCTCTCGCCATCTCTTAATTTTGCCCTCAGCAGCATGGAGGAAATCTCCGACAACGTGCCGCGCAACGTCGGCGGCCAGCGTCCCAGACAGGAGACCCAGACGCAGAGCTACAAGCTGGACCTCCCCAAGTATTTCGCTTTCGACAGCGCCGAGATACCAGTCCCTTCCGCCCGTCGTCTCATCACACGTATGTTCTCTCTTTTCTCGCCCTATCTCTGTGCTATGTTGAGACTTTGGTATTTTTGATCACGCGGCTAACAAGACCACAGCTCTCCTCGATTCCGACTCGCTCTACACAAAATGGGGCCATCCAGATGCTGCGTGCGCACATTCGGTTCTGGCGACCACCGTCAACAGCACCGATGATCTTTTCTTATACAGGACTTTTCACCCAACCTTTACCGGCTGTGGGAACGAGGACGTTTACATGCTGTACAGCGGCGGCCAAAAGCTCATGTGGGGAGTCCTAGGTGCACCGGCCGTGATCCCCTTCTCACATGTCGGCGGCCTCCCCGTCCATATACTTCCGTTAGAGAACGATCCCTGGATGACCGAGAACAACCCCATAAGCGGCTACCCAACAATCGGCGACCGTTTTGGAGAGCTGCCGAACCCCCGGCGACTGTTGAGCGCCGTTCAACTGGAAAGGATCCGAGAAATGTTCCCGCTGTCCTGCGGCATCCGACTGTGGGTGAGCGGCGTAGCTGAGATCCTGTATCCTAATAGAATAAGGCATGGCTTGTTTTTACAATTTGTGATTTTACAACTCTTGTTCTTTTGTACTGATTTATTTTTTTCTTTTCTTTTTGTTTTACTTTTTGTATTTCTCAGTCGGACCTTAAGTAATACATCTAGCCCTGTCTACGGTGTTCCTCTCGTGCTGCTTCTTCTTACTTTGGCCCACTTATTCTTTCACTGTCCCTTAGTAAAGATTCGTCACACAGAACAACGGAGTTTAATTGATAAGGCGCATAAGTATAACCATAAGTATAACTATAATTATAAGTAAAACTAATA